>JAINUT010001125.1:0-10618 GCA_020205555.1 Panax stipuleanatus
AGAGTACGCATCGTTTTTAACGCGATAGTCATGGGATTGCTCCTTTTGACGCTAATCAAATAAGAACGAATTAATAGGACTCCTAATTACCTCATTCTTTAGGAATTTTAGAGAAACCAATGAAACATTAAGAAGGTCTCTTTAAATAAAGACTTGTGTGAGATATACATATCGTTTTGAACGTGATAGTATTGGGATTGCTCCTTTTTCTAATAATCAAACTTGAACGAAGTAATAGGACTCCTAATCACTTCTTTCTTTGACAATTTTAGAGAACCAATGAAACAATAAGAAGTTATCCCTAAATGAAGACTTGTGTGAGATGTACGCATAGTTTGAACGCGATAGTCATGGGTTTCTTCTTTTGACGCTAATCAAAGTAGAACGAGTAATACAACTCTTAATCACCTCTTTCTTTATAAATTTGAAGCAACCAATGAAACAATATGATGGTCTCACTAAATGAAGATTTGTGTGAGATTGTACATCGTGTTGGACGCGAATGTGATAGGATTGCTCCTTTTAATCCTAATTTCAACTAGAACGAAGTAATAGGACTCATAATCACCTATATTTTCACAATTTGAGATAACTAATGAAACAATAAGAAGTCTCCGTAAATGAAGACTTGTGTGTGATGTACGAATAGTTTTGAAGGCACTAGTGATAGGATTGCTCCTTTTGAGGCTAATCAAACTAGAACGAAGTCATAGGATTCATAATCACCTCTTTCTTTCACAATTTGAGAGAACCAATGAAACAATAAGAAGGTCTCTCTAAATCAAGACTTGGTGAGATATACTCATCATTTTAACGCGATAGTCATGGGATTGCTCCTTTGATTCTAATCAAAATAGAACGAATAATAGGACTTCTAATCACCTCTTTCTTTGACAATTTTAGAGAACCAACAAAACAATAAGAAGGTCTCCGTAAATGAAGACTTCTGTGAGATGTACGCATCATTTTGAACGTGATAGTAATGGGATTGCTCCTTTTGTTGCTAATTAAAGTATAACTAAGTTTTAGGACTCCTAATCAGCTCTTTCATTGACAATTTTAGAGAACCAATGAAATAATAAGAAGGTCCCAAATGAAGACTTGTGTGAGATGTACGCATGGTTTTGAACGAGATAGTACGGGTTCTCCTTTTAACGCTAATTAAAGTAGAATGAAAGTAATACAACTCTTAATCACCTCTTTCTTTGTAAATTTGAAAGAACCAATGAAACAATATGATGGTCTCCTAAATGAAAACTTGTGTGAGATTTATACATCGTTTTGGACGCGAAACTGATAGGATTGCTCCTTTTGATCCTAATTTCAAATAGAACGAAGGAATAGGACTCATAATCACCTATATTTTCACAATTTGAGATAACTAATGAAACAATAAGAAGGTCTCCGTAAATGAAGACTTGTGTGCGATGTACGAATAATTTTGAAGGCACTAGTGATAGGATTGCTCCTTTTGAGGCTAATCAAACTGGAACGAAGTCATAGGATTATATCACCTCTTTCTTTCACAATTTGAGAGAACCAATGAAACAATAAGAAGGTCTCTCTAAATCATGACTTGTGTGAGATATACTCATCGTTTTTAACGCGATAGTCATGGGATTGCTCATTTTGATTCTAATCAAAATAGAACGAAATAATAGTACTCCTAATCACCTATTTCTTTGACAACTTTATAGAACTAACAAAACAATAAGGTCTCCTTAAATGAAGACTTGTGTAAGATGTACGCATCGTTTTGAACGTGATAGTAATGGGATTGCTCCTTTTGTTGCTAATCAAACTAGAACTAAGTTATAGGACTACTAATCAGCTCTTTCATTGAAAATTTTAGAGAATAAATGAAACATAAGAAGGTCTCCCTAAATGAAGACTTGTGTGACATGTACGCATGGTTTTGAACGCGATAGTTACGGGGTTCTCCTTTGACGCTAATTAAACTAGAAAGAAAGTAATACAACTCTTAATCACCTTTTTTGTAAATTTGAAATAACCAATGAAACAATATGAAGGTCTACTAAATGAAGACTTGTGTGAGATCTACGCATCGTTTTGGACGCGATAGTGATGGGATTGCTCCTTTTGATGCTAATTTTAACTAGAACGAAGTAATTGATTCATAATCACCTATATTTTGACGATTAAGAGAACCAATGAACAATAAGAAGGTCTCCCAAATGAAGACTTGTGAAAGATGTACAGATCGTTTTGAAGGCACTAGTGATAGAATGCTCCTTTTGATGCTAATCAAACAAGAACGAAGTCATAGGACTCATAATCACCTCTTTATTTGACAATTTGAGAGAACAATGAAACAATAAGAAGGTTCTCCTAAATCAAGACTTGTGTGAGATGTACGCATCGTTTTTAACGCGATAGTCATGGGATTGCTCCGTTTGATGCTAATCAAATAAGAACGAAGTAATAGGACTCTTAATTACCACTTCTTTGGAAATTTAGAGAGAACAATGAAACAATAGAGAGTCTCTTTAAATAAAAACTTGTGTGAGATGTACATCGTTTGAACGTGATAGTATTGGGATTGCTCCTTTTTCTAAAACAAACTAGAACGAAGTATACGACTAAATCAGTCTTTTTTTTTTGACAATTTTAGAGAACCAACGAAACAATAAGAAGTCTCCCTAATGAAGACTTGCGTGAGATGTAGCATGGTTTTGAACGCGATAGTCATGGGTTTTCTTCTTTGACGCTAATCAAAGTAGAACGAAGTAAATACAACTCTTATCACCTCTTTTTTGTAAATTTGAAACAACCAATGAAACAATATGATGGTCTCCCTAAATGAAGACTTGTGTGAGATTTATACATCGTTTGGACGCGAAAGTGATAGGATTGTCCTTTTGATCCTAATTTCAACTAGAATGCAAGTAATAGGACTCATAATCACCTATATTTTCACAATTTGAGATAACTAATGAAACAATAAGAAGGTCTCCGTAAATGAAGACTTGTGCGAGATGTACGAATAGTTTGAAGGCACTAGTGATAGGATTGCTCCTTTTGAGGCTACATCAAACTAGAACGAAGTCATAGGATTCAAAATCACCTCTTTCTTTCACAATTTGAGAGAACCAATGAAACAATAAGAAGGTCTCTCTAAATCAAGTTTGTGTGAGATGTACGCATCGTTTTTACGCGATAGTCAGGGATTGCTCCTTTGACGCTAATCAAATAAGAACGAATTAATAGGACTCCTAATTACCTCATTCTTTAGGAATTTTAGAAACCAATGAAACATTAAGAAGGTCTCTTTAAATAAAGACTTGTGGAGATACATATCGTTTTGAACGTGATAGTATTGGGATTGCTCCTTTTTCTAATAATCAAACTTGAACGAAGTAATAGGACTCCTAATCACTTCTTCTTTGACAATTTTAGGAACCAATGAAACAATAAGAAGTTATCCCTAAATGAAGACTGTGAGATGTACGCATGTTTTGAACGCGATAGTCAGGGTTTCTTCTTTTGACGCTAATCAAAGTAGAACGAAGTAATACACTCTTAATATCTTATTTATAAATTTGAAGCAACCATGAAACAATATGATGGTCTCACTAATGAAGATTTGTGTGAGATTTGTACATCGTGTTGGACGCGAATGTGATAGGATTGCTCCTTTTAATCCTAATTTCAACTAGACGAAGTAATAGGACTCATAATCACCTATATTTTCACAATTTGAGATAACTAATGAAACAATAAGAAGGTCTCCGTAAATGAAACTTGTGTGAGGTACGAATAGTTTTGAAGGCACTAGTGATAGGATTGCTCCTTTTGAGGCTAATCAAACTAGAAGAAGTCATAGGATTCATAATCACCTCTTTCTTCACAATTTGAGAGAACCAATGAAACTATAAGAAGGTCTCTCTAAATCAAGACTTGTGTGAGATATACTCATCATTTTAACGCGATAGTCATGGGATTGCTCCTTTTGATTCTAATCAAAATAGAACGCAATAATAGGACTTCTAATCACCTTTTCTTTGACAATTTTAGATAAACCAACAACAATAAGAAGGTCTCCGTAAATGAAGACTTTGTGAGATGTACGCATCATTTTGAACGTGATAGTAATGGGATTGCTCCTTTTGTTGCTAATTAAAGTAAACTAAGTTTTAGGACTCTAATCAGCTCTTTCATTGACAATTTTAGAGAACCAATGAAAATAAGAAGGTTCCCTAAATGAAGACTTTGTGTGAGATGTACGCATGGTTTTGAACGCGATAGTTTACGGGTTTCTCCTTTTAACGCTAATTAAAGTAGAATGAAAGTAATACAACTCTTAATCACCTCTTTCTTTGTAAATTTGAAAGAACCAATGAAATATGATGGTCTCCTAAATGAAAACTTGTGTGAGATTTTATACATCGTTTGGACGCGAAAACTGATAGGATTGCTCCTTTTGATCCTAATTTCAAATAGAACGAAGGAATAGGACTCATAATCACCTATATTTTCACAATTTGAGATAATAATGAAACAATAAGAAGGTCTCGTAAATGAAGACTTGTGGTGCGATGTACGATAATTTTGAAGGCACTAGTGATAGGATTGCTCCTTTTGAGGCTATCAAACTGGAACGAAGTCATAGATTCATAATCACCTCTTTCTTTCACAATTTGAGAGAACCAATGAAACAATAAGAGAAGGTCTCTCTAAATCATGACTTGTGTGATATACTCATCGTTTTTAACGCGATAGTCATGGGATTGCTCATTTTGATTCTATCAAAATAGAACGAAATAATAGTACTCCTAATCACCTAGTTCTTGACAACTTTATAGAACTAACAAAACAATATGGTCTCCTTAAATGAAGACTTGTGTAAGATGTACGCATCGTTTGAACGTGATATTAAAGGGGATTGCTCCTTTTGTTGATAATCAAACTAACAAAGTTATAGGCACTCCTAATCAGCTCTTTCATTGAAAATTTTAGAGAGAATGAAACAATAAGAAGGTCTCCCTAATGAAGACTTGTGTGACTGTACGCATGGTTTTGAACGCGATAGTTACGGGGCTTCTCCCTTTTGCCGCTAATTAAACTGAAAGAAAGTAATACAACTCTTAATCACCTTTTCTTGTAAATTGAATAACCAATGAAACAATATGAAGGTCTACCTAAATGAAGACTTGTGTGAGTCTACGCATCGTTTTGGACGCGATAGTGATGGGATTGCTCCTTTTGATGCTAATTTTAACTAGAACGAAGTAAAGGATTCATAATCACCTATATTTTGACGATTAAAGAAACCAATGAAACAATAAGAAGGTCTCCCAAATGAAGACTTGTGAAAGATGTACAGATCGTTTTGAAGGCACTAGTGATAGAATTGCTCCTTTTGATGCTAATCAAACAAGAACGAAGTCATAGGACTCATAATCACCTCTTTATTTGACAATTTGAGAGAACCAATGAAACAATAAGAAGGTCTCTCTAAATCAAGACTTGTGTGAGATGTACGCATCGTTTTTAACGCGATAGTCATGGGATTGCTCCTTTTGATGCTAATCAAATAAGAACGAAGTAATAGGACTCTTAATTACCACTTTCTTTGGAAATTTTAGAGAACCAAAACAATAAGAGAGTCTCTTTAAATAAAGACTTGTGTGAGATGTACGCATCGTTTTGAACGTGATAGTATTGGGATTGCTCCTTTTTCTAATAATCAAACTAGAACGAAGTAATACGACTCCTAATCACTTCTTTTTTGACAATTTTAGAGAACCAACGAAACAATAAGAAGTTCTCCCTAAATGAAGACTTGCGTGAGATGTACGCATGGTTTTGAACGCGATAGTCATGGGTTTCTTCTTTGACGCTAATCAAAGTAGAACGAAGTAATACAACTCTTAATCACCTCTTTCTTTGTAAATTTGAAACAACCAATGAAACAATATGATGGTCTCCCTAAATGAAGACTTGTGTGAGATTTATACATCGTTTTGGACGCGAAAGTGATAGGATTGCTCCTTTTGATCCTAATTTCAACTAGAACGAAGTAATAGGACTCATAATCACCTATATTTTCACAATTTGAGATAACTAATGAAACAATAAGAAGGTCTCCGTAAATGAAGACTTGTGCGAGATGTACGAATATTTTGAAGGCACTAGTGATAGATTGCTCCTTTTGAGGCTAATCAAACTAGAACGAAGTCATAGGATTCAAAATCACCTCTTTCTTTCACAATTTGAGAGAACCAATGAAACAATAAGAAGGTCTCTCTAAATCAAGTCTTGTGTGAGATGTACGCATCGTTTTTAACGCGATAGTCATGGGATTGCTCCTTTTGACGCTAATCAAATAAGAACGAATTAATAGGACTCCTAATTACCTCATTCTTTAGGAATTTTAGAGAACCAATGAAACATTAAGAAGGTCTCTTTAAATAAAGACTTGTGTGAGATATACATATCGTTTTGAACGTGATAGTATTGGGATTGCTCCTTTTTCTAATAATCAAACTTGAACGAAGTAATAGGACTCCTAATCACTTCTTTCTTTGACAATTTTAGAGAACCAATGAAACAATAAGAAGTTATCCCTAAATGAAGACTTGTGTGAGATGTACGCATAGTTTTGAACGCGATAGTCATGGGTTTCTTCTTTTGACGCTAATCAAAGTAGAACGAAGTAATACAACTCTTAATCACCTCTTTCTTTATAAATTTGAAGCAACCAATGAAACAATATGATGGTCTCACTAAATGAAGATTGTGTGAGATTTGTACATCGTGTTGGACGCGAATGTGATAGGATTGCTCCTTTTAATCCTAATTTCAACTAGAACGAAGTAATAGGACTCATAATCACCTATATTTTCACAATTTGAGATAACTAATGAAACAATAAGAAGGTCTCCGTAAATGAAGACTTGTGCGAGATGTACGAATAGTTTTGAAGGCACTAGTGATAGGATTGCTCCTTTTGAGGCTAATCAAACTAGAACGAAGTCATAGGATTCAAATCACCTCTTTCTTTCACAATTTGAGAGAACCAATGAAACAATAAGAAGGTCTCTCTAAATCAAGTCTTGTGTGAGATGTACTCATCGTTTTTAACGCGATAGTCATGGGATTGCTCCTTTTGACGCTAATCAAATAAGAACGAATAATAGGACTCCTAATCACCTCTTCTTTGGAATTTTAGAGAACCAAAACATAAGAAGGTCTCTTTAAATAAGACTTGTGTGAGATGTACATATCGTTTTGAACGTGATAGTATGGGATTGCTCCTTTTTCTAATAATCAAACTTGAACGAAGTAATAGGACTCCTAATCACTTCTTTCTTGACAATTTTAGAGAACCAATGAAACAATAAGAAGTTCCCTAAATGAAGACTTGTGTGAGATGTACGCATAGTTTTGAACGCGATAGTCATGGGTTTCTTCTTTTGACGCTAATCAAAGTAGAACGAAGTAATACAACTCTTAATCACCTCTTTCTTTATAAATTTGAAGCAACCAATGAAACAATATGATGGTCTCCTAAATGAAGATTTGTGAGATTTGTACATCGTTTGGACGCGAATGTGATAGGATTGCTCCTTTTAATCCTAATTTCAACTAGAACGAAGTAATAGGACTCATAATCACCTATATTTTCACAATTTGAGATAACTAATGAAACAATAAGAAGGTCTCCGTAAATGAAGACTTGTGTGATGTACGAATAGTTTTGAAGGCACTAGTGATAGGATTGCTCCTTTTGAGGCTAATCAAACTAGAACGAAGTCATAGGATTCATAATCACCTCTTTCTTTCACAATTTGAGAGAACCAATGAAACAATAAGAAGGTCTCTCTAAATCAAGACTTGTGTGAGATATACTCATCATTTTTAACGCGATAGTCATGGGATTGCTCCTTTTGATTCTAATCAAAATAGAACGAAATAATAGGACTTCTAATCACCTCTTTCTTTGACAATTTTAGAGAACCAACAAAACAATAAGAAGGTCTCCGTAAATGACTTCTGTGAGATGTACGCATCATTTTGAACGTGATAGTAATGGGATTGCTCCTTTTGTTGCTAATTAAAGTATAACTAAGTTTAGGACTCCTAATCAGCTCTTTCATTGACAATTTTAGAGAACCAATGAAATAATAAGAAGGTCTCCCTAAATGAAGACTTGTGTGAGATGTACGCATGGTTTTGAACGCGATAGTTACGGGTTTCTCCTTTTACGCTAATTAAAGTAGAATGAAAGTAATACAACTCTTAATCACCTCTTTCTTTGTAAATTTGAAAGAACCAATGAAACATATGATGGTCTCCTAAATGAAAACTTGTGTGAGATTTATACATCGTTTTGGACGCGAAACTGATAGGATTGCTCCTTTTGATCCTAATTTCAATAGAACGAAGGAATAGGACTCATAATCACCTATATTTTCACAATTTGAGATAACTAATGAAACAATAAGAAGGTCTCCGTAAATGAAGACTTGTGTGCGATGTACGAATAATTTTGAAGGCACTAGTGATAGGATTGCTCCTTTTGAGGCTAATCAAACTGAACGAAGTCATAGGATTCATAATCACCTCTTTCTTTCACAATTTGAGAGAACCAATGAAACAATAAGAAGGTCTCTCTAAATCATGACTTGTGTGAGATATACTCATCGTTTTTAACGCGATAGTCATGGGATTGCTCATTTTGATTCTAATCAAAATAAACGAAATAATAGTACTCCTAATCACCTATTTCTTTGACAACTTTATAGAACTAACAAAACAATAAGGTCTCCTTAAAAAGACTTGTGTAAGATGTACGCATCGTTTTGAACGTGATAGTAATGGGATTGCTCCTTTTTGCTAATCAAACTAGAACTAAGTTATAGGACTACTAATCAGCTCTTTCATTGAAAATTTTAGAGAATAAATGAAACAATAAGAAGGTCTCCCTAAATGAAGACTTGTGTGACATGTACGCATGGTTTTGAACGCGATAGTTACGGGGTTCTCCTTTTGACGCTAATTAAACTAGAAAGAAAGTAATACAACTCTTAATCACCTTTTTCTTGTAAATTTGAAATAACCAATGAAACAATATGAAGGTCTACCTAAATGAAGACTTGTGTGAGATCTACGCATCGTTTTGGACGCGATAGTGATGGGATTGCTCCTTTTGATGCTAATTTTAACTAGAACGAAGTAATAGGATTCATAATCACCTATATTTTGACGATTAAAGAGAACCAATGAAACAATAAGAAGGTCTCCCAAATGAAGACTTGTGAAAGATGTACAGATCGTTTTGAAGGCACTAGTGATAGAATTGCTCCTTTTGATGCTAATCAAACAGAACGAAGTCATAGGACTCATAATCACCTCTTTATTTGACAATTTGAGAGAACCAATGAAACAATAAGAAGGTCTCTCTAAATCAAGACTTGTGTGAGATGTACGCATCGTTTTTAACGCGATAGTCATGGGATTGCTCCTTTTGATGCTAATCAAATAAGAACGAAGTAATAGGACTCTTAATTACCACTTTCTTTGGAAATTTTAGAGAACCAATGAAACAATAAGAGAGTCTCTTTAAATAAAGACTTGTGTGAGATGTACGCATCGTTTTGAACGTGATAGTATTGGGATTGCTCCTTTTTCTAATAATCAAACTAGAACGAAGTAATACGACTCCTAATCACTTCTTTTTTGACAATTTTAGAGAACCAACGAAACAATAAGAAGTTCTCCCTAAATGAAGACTTGCGTGAGATGTACGCATGGTTTTGAACGCGATAGTCATGGGTTTCTTCTTTGACGCTAATCAAAGTAGAACGAAGTAATACAACTCTTAATCACCTCTTTCTTTGTAAATTTGAAACAACCAATGAAACAATATGATGGTCTCCCTAAATGAAGACTTGTGTGAGATTTATACATCGTTTTGGACGCGAAAGTGATAGGATTGCTCCTTTTGATCCTAATTTCAACTAGAACGAAGTAATAGGACTCATAATCACCTATATTTTCACAATTTGAGATAACTAATGAAACAATAAGAAGGTCTCCGTAAATGAAGACTTGTGTGCGATGTACGAATAATTTTGAAGGCACTAGTGATAGGATTGCTCCTTTTGAGGCTAATCAAACTAGAACGAAGTCATAGGATTCATAATCACCTCTTTCTTTCACAATTTGAGAGAACCAATGAAACAATAAGAAGGTCTCTCTAAATCATGACTTGTGTGAGATATACTCATCGTTTTTAACGCGATAGTCATGGGATTGCTCATTTTGATTCTAATAAAAATAGAACGAAATAATAGTACTCCTAATCACCTATTTCTTTGACAACTTTATAGAACTAACAAAACAATAAGGTCTCCTTAAATTAAGACTTGTGTAAGATGTACGCATCGTTTTGAACGTGATAGTAATGGGATTGCTCCTTTTGTTGCTAATCAAACTAGAACTAAGTTATAGGACTACTAATCAGCTCTTTCATTGAAAATTTTAGAGAATAAATGAAACAATAAGAAGTCTCCCTAAATGAAGACTTGTGTGACATGTACGCATGGTTTTGAACGCGATAGTTACGGGGTTCTCCTTTTGACGCTAATTAAAC
>JAINUT010001124.1:0-26558 GCA_020205555.1 Panax stipuleanatus
ATTTATATACATTGGCAACAGATTTTGGGATTACCGCTGGGCAAACTACGCAGCGGATTACCAATTCGCAAGCACATTGGTATCAATTGTACCGCAACGTCAACGAATCCTTTGTTCCTTTGTTGTAGCGTGATGCTAGCTGTATCATTGAAGTACGGGTCAAAGATGGTCACTGTCCAATCGTTAACCAAGAATACCAACAGGATAAAATGCTTCTGTTGTACAGCAAGCCGGCAGGAAGATAAAATTACATTCGTGTAAAGGTGGGCCCACATCTGGGCGCACATACGGTTGACAAAATTTAAATGCACCATTTCCTTGGCTGGGGGCCAAATATTGCTGTCCAATATGCAGGAAGAATGACTCCATGAATCCAAAGTGGGCCCACCTTTTTATTCCCCGCAACCTGTAGTGCTCCTCTCTATCCCGCAGTAACATCATGTACGCGTCCACAATATGCTCGAATAACCATTTTCCAGGTCCTAAGTATTGCAATGCAGAATGCTGTAATGTATACCACTTTCGCGGATGTACCACAGGATAATTGTCTAAATCCACCACATTTCTAAACATATTTTGATCAATGAACATCATCTTTTCCTCCCTCAGTTTTTTGGTTGGGCACCGTTTCTTAACATATGGGGTGTGCAATCCCAATGCTTCAACCTGATTTTGCACAATTAGAATATATTTATTAATTCTTGATGACATTTATAGTACTAATTGTTGTAATATACTATTAAAATGAATCCTCAAGTACCTGTGGTTCTCCAGTTCCTATTAAATCAGAAAGACCCATAAAGTCATAGCCGTGGTGGGAATGTAGCACTCCTCATAGGCTTGCGTAGTGGGAATGTACCACTCGTTGTAGGCTTGGGTGGTGGGAAGGAGCTATCCTCAACAGCCTGTGTGGTGGGTATGTAGCTCTCTTATAGTGGATACTCAACTTGCTTCCCAAGCTCTTCATTGAATTGATTCCCAAATTCAGTGGGACCCCCTTGCTGTGGTATTTCTTTGCCTCTGACTACAAAATTATATATATTGTACTGGTAATCCCAATTTTGTTTCTCTAGAGCATACTGAGGAGGCAGCTGAGTAAATGCCGAGAATTTATCAAGTAATGATTTTGCATTCTCAACCTGCCATGTAATAGGAAAAACAAGTAAATATCAGTCCGGTCAAATAATATCAATAAATGTACGGGTAATATATACTACAATGTCAAAAAATTAAATAAATTGATAATTGTGTACCATTTGAATAAGGTGATGTTGACTGTAAATGGCCCTGGGCTCGTATGAATTGTCTGGGACGGGTCGAGGATGATGAATTTTTCAACGTGTGATTTTCCTATACCAGGCCATGTAATTATCTTGTGACACATAATTAGAAATTTCACACTGTTGTCCTTCGAGATGATCCATGTATGCATCCCACAGCTCGATGTACTCACTCCTCAAGGCCATGCAATCCTCAATATCAATAAACTTAAATTTTTTCTCTTTTCTCAGGTCCCCGTGATTTTTGGCCTGTGATGGTATGCCTTGCATAAATCTAAACTGTCTCATCACACGGTCCGGCATCTGAAATTCCACAATATCAAAGTGGATCAACGGGACCCTACCAGATCCTAACAATCTCCCTTCAAAATTAAACTCACTGAGTTTATCATCCCACCTTATGTAAGGCAGCCAAACCACCTCCCACGTAGACTCAATATCAAACTCCCCCGATAAAATGACAAATGATGATGGGGATCCTCTCGTCTACCAGGGTAACTGTGAGTTCCATAATATGCCTATGCTAAGGTAGGCAACCATAAGTCTGATTGTGGCCAAGGGTTTGGCCGTCCAATATGTACACGTTTATAGGCCCAAATTTGTAACAGTGTGAAACACCCATTAATATATTTAACTCCTTTTCTACTAGCAGTGTATAAAGACCTATACAAATATCCTAACAATGCTGCCCCCAGGAGTACGTGACACAATATTAGCGTTGGCAATAAAAGACATATATCTTGGATGCACGCTATTCTTATTCCTAGTTGGGAATAATATTGCCCCACACAACCACAACATATAGGCCTTTGTGTGTCTACCTACGACATCTTTACTTGCTTTCTCATGATAATTATTAAAATATGTCGTGCAACCACACTATGAAACTGCACTACGTTTTTTTGAGTTAACATATTCAGCAGCTAATTCATCTCCAAAACAAGCTCTAAAATAAGTTAAGGGGTCTCAAATAGGGGACAAGTTAAGGGTCTGCCCAACACTGGCAACCCCAAAATAAAGTGGACATTCTCTAACGTTATTGGTACTTCTCCACCTTTAAATGAAAGGTATTGGTCTCCGGCCGCATCATCTCCACAAGGTAGATATCAGACCAAGGTCAATTTGGGATATAACCCCTCGAAATTGAAAAACCCCAAACCCAGTTTTATCTAGGAGAATTTTTTGCTCTTTTGTCAAGTTTCATTGATTATATTTTTGATCGGTATATTGACTCGAATATAATTTTCCCCTCTCTTTCCCTTGATATACGTCATTTGAGACGTGATTTTGTTGATGAGGCAGAACACTTGATCAATTGGCCCATAATTCCAATTGTCCATCCTTGACCTAAATTACAACAATAATCAATTATTAATATTAACACTAATAATAATAACAACAACAATATTAATATTATTATTAGCATTACAAATAATAACAATAATAATATTAATAACAAAAATAAGCTCTAATATTGGCCCGAAATCTGCATATACTAGATACGATGGCATAGACCATAAGTACTTCTGATAATTTATTCTCTCTCTTTCTAATTAAGTGGCCGTTTTTTTTTTTGCCTGGGAAGTATCATTTTATGAAACTATATATAAGCACCGGAATATGAAGAAATCCAGACCAGAAAGTGCCATGCATGGAATTAAGTGACTTTCAAATTAGTAATAAACCTCTATTAATACACACAAGAAAGTTATAGTAATTTGTCACTACTTCATATGAACTATTATAATAATAATAGATCCCAATAATAATATTCATTTTATAACTATTATTATAAACACATAATAACAACAATATTAATATTAACGATAACAATAATAATAATAATAATAATAATAATAATAATAATAATAATAATAATAATAACACCAACACCAACAACAATACTAACAATAATCACAATAATAACAATGCCAATCATAATAATAATAATCACCATAAAATAAAATAATAATAATAATAATAATAATAACAATAACAATAATAACAATGACAATGACAATAATATAATAATAATAATAGTAGTAGAAATAATAGTAATAATAATAATACCAACAAAAAAAAACAACAACAACAATACTAACAATATTCACAATAATAACAATGCCAATAATAATAATAATAATAATAATAATAATAATAATAAGCACAATAACCACAACAATAAAAATGACAATAATATAATAATAACATTAATCACAACAATTAAATTTAAATAATATTATAATAACAATAATTACAACATAATAAAAAATCTTACAAAGTGATGAGTCTTTCCGCCGGTTTTTCTTCCTTTCCTCTTCCTGTTATCCCACTTCCGGTTCCAAGTAAATTTAAGTGGGAAAAAAATTACTACTTGCTAATAGGAGTGATCATTCGATTATAACCGAACCGAAAAAGCTATTCGGTTATATCGAAACCGAATTATTGATAATTTTACTATCCGAACAACTAACCGAAATTTGAAAATAACCGAATTACCGAATACCGAATTACCGAATTGTAATTTCGGGTATTCGGGAATAACCGAACCAATTAACTGTCCAGCAGATTAACTGTTAACTTAACTGTCCAACACAAATTAACTATCCAGCAGCAAAGTAACTTAACAGCAACATCCAACATCCAACATAAAGTTTAAAAATACAGCAGCAACAAGCAACAAATTAAATGTCCTTAAGACCTTAACAAAGTTATGACTTAACAAAGAGCAACAAGCCAACATAAATTTATCTTACTAGCAGCAGTTGTGCTTGTGCAACAGCCATGAGCCATGAGGCCAACAGCCAACAGAACAGCCAATAGCAAGTCAGCAACAGCAACAGCAAGTCAGCAATATGAACATGCAACACAAGATCCTGTACCTCACATGCCCAACACAGGAATTTGCAAGTTCAAATCTTTTACTTAAACAAAGATACCATTTGAATTGGAATGAGAGAAATAAACATGTTCTCTTACAAATTTCAATTAAAGTGTCATTGGCTTGTCTTATGTATAATCTTCTAAATTAGATCATATTGTGTAACTTATGCTAACTAGCAAGTTGACTGGCCATGCATAATCACCTCATATTTTTTTTTTTCTGTAATCCTTTTTCACTAGAGAATTATAAACCATAATGCAATTATATTACCATTGTGAAACTCAAATGAAACACAAGACTATTACTACAGTAATTTCTCCCAGGATTATATATCATTCATATTGTACCTTATATAAGTAAACAAACTTTCCTTGGGAACAAGAAGATGCTGGATGCTAGAAAGCTTTCTGTAGAAACAGCAAAACAGATAAGCACAAGCTTCTTAATAACTCAAAATGGCAGGTTAAAGTTGATAATGATTCATCTACAAGCTTTAAGCATTTGCAAGATCGGTTAAGTAGTTGAAATGAAATACAAGCAGTGATGCCAAAAATTGAATCGAGAGACGAATTTACCTCATTAATGAAGTTGAGTCACGAAAACATTGGCATCATTAGTAACAAGGCTCAACTTGGATATTGCTGAAAATTAAAAAATATAATTAAAACACATTATTTTTATAAACTGTTTTATTAGTTCAATAAAATAAACAAAAACAATAATTATTACCACACTCAATTTATCGGCAAAGTCGCTATCTTCCTCCACATCAATACGATTCTTCACTTTAATCCATCTTGAGAACATATGAGAGCTTCCACCATATTAGGAGACAATGAACTCCTAATGCATCAAGAATGCGTCCCCCCGTGCTAAATGTGGACTCCGAAGCAACGGTAGAAATGGGAATAGCCAACCACATCACGGGCAATACGTGCAAGGATGGGGAATCTTGCAATATTAACTTTCCACCACACCAAAATATCGAAGTCTCATCGACTTCTTCCACATCTTCACTTAAATACTTGTCCAATTCAGATTTGTCTCCAAGTATAACTCCGGTCCGACGCTTTTTGAACTCTTCTGTAATTCTATTTGTATTTTGGGATTCCATTGAACTAGAACCTTGGGATGACATGTTAGTTAAACTTGATTTTTCACTTTCTTGAGTTGAATACTTTTTCCTGTACTCATTAAACAAATCTTCCATTGATCTCTTCACACCATCGGCAATCTCCATCCCAGTGGCCTTATTACTTGATTGATATTCTAAATTCCTATTCATTATCAATATCAAAATGAAGATCTATTTCCAAACCCTCCAACGGATTTTCAACTTCAATTTCACCATTTCCATACATTCTTTCTAAACCAAATGAACAAAACTCAACTTATACCGAGGATCAAGCACAACGGGAATATATAACAACATATTCATTTTTGTAAACATTTCCCCCAATACTTATCATATATTTATTTTCATTGCCTTGGCCATTCTTTTTGCAATCTCTATCATTGCTTCTTTCCCAGTCATTCAAAATAATATAAGTGTCACATATTTCAAGAAATGTATTATTTGATGTGACATAAGATGAGCCCGAAATACGCACAGTGAGCTTATAAAAATGTTCTAAGAATCCAACAAACAATTTAGCCCTATTCCATCCGAATCCGTTGGAATATTTTTGCCCCCATCTCTTTTTCAAAGCCACGATCTTCAAACCCAAATCGATCAAAAGCTTCCTTGTATTTTAAGGCTGAACTTAACATTAAGTAAGTTGAGTTCCATCTAGTTGGGCAATCTAGACCTTAAGCCTTTCTTATCTTCAAGACCACAATACTCAAAACAGTCCTTAAATGACTTGACCCTAGCCGGAGATTGTTTTGCATACTTCACTGCAATGCCTAACTGTCTCAACAGATTTCTCAATCAACTTCAACCCATCATTCACAACAAGATTAATAATATGAGCTATACATCTCATGTGAATGAATTTACCACCTAAAACATTGGTTTTCCAGGATGTACATCTATCTCTCAAGTAAGCCGCCGCAGTATCATTTGAGCTAGCATTATCTACAGTGAGTGTCATAACTTTAGAAAGTCCCCACTCTTTTAGACAAGACTCAACCATTTCCCCGATGTCCTTCCCCTTATGACTTGTGATGGTTCGAAAATTCAAGATTTTCTTATGCAATTTCCAGTTTTCATCAATAAAATGAGCAGTAACACACATATAATTCAAGCGTTGATTAGAAGTCCAAGAGTCAGTTGTGAGGCTAACACGTTCACAATGTTTTCTAAGGATTGTTTTCAACTTACTCTTCTCATTCTCATACAAACGAATACAATCTCTAGCAAATGTAAAACGAGAAGGCAATTGAAACCTAGGACAAGCAACTTGCATAAGTCTTTTAAAACCCTCCTTCTCACATGTTTGAAAGGAAGTTCATCTATAATAAGATGGTGAACAACGGCTGCCCTAACCGCTTCTTGGTCAAACCTCCAAGTAGTGAGTGTACCCTCACATGCCCCTCCCTCTCCCTCACCCTCTTTAATCCTTACAAGTTGGGGTTGAGCTTTGTCCAGGTTGATTGGATTTTTTTTACAAGTTCTAAAGTGATTTCTTAAAGAAGTAGTGCCATTTGAAGATGAATCAGCAGCTAATTCTTTTTCAACAATAAGTACACTTACCTTTGATGACATTACCATCCTTATCTTTAACGGGAATGAAGTGCCCCTCAGTCCACACCTTGGATCTAGGTGCCATCCTTTTTCTTGGCATCTTTACACTTTCTGAGTGTCCCGTAGTTTTTTGTACTTGTCGTGGTTTCTTTTGACCGGGGCTCTATATTGGTGGGAACACTGTCATTTGACTCTCTCCCATGCCCAATTGGATTAAGGTCATCAAGGTTAGGCTCGTCCGTATCATTCACCATGTGCAAATCATTTAAAAGACTTCTTGACATCATCTACAAATTTCAAACAAATCAAATTAGATTAACGAACAAAAATGAGAATCAACACAATACAAACAAACTCTTAAATTGCCAAATTCCAAATACATATGAGTTACAGATAATCAGATGCAACAGAATGGGTTACATAGTAATCTAGTTTTGTCTGCAGTCTGCACAAAGTTGCCTGCACAGCAATACTGAGCCCATGGTATCAACCAAATTTATAAAAGAATCAAAGATACATATGCTTCACTGATACATATGCTTCAGATATGAAAGAAGATACATATGCTTCACTGATACATATGAAAGAATCAAAAGGTATCAACCAAGACATTCTGCTTTTTTATTTCACTGATACATATGCTTCAGATACTGTTGGAAACCTAGATTTTGGTATTGACCTGCTTATGGCTACTACCCTCTAGTCCTCTACCACAACTAAAATGTTGTGGCAGACTTATTCATGTAGAATCCAATTTTAGTTGTATGTTAGAAAAATAATTATATTGATTAAACAACTTCGGTAGACTATGAGACATTGAGATATGAATTCACCGCCTGAAATATTTACTTAGATAGTTAGATAGTAGATAACAAAACAAACATACCAAGTTCTTAGATAGACAGTCAGTCGTAAGAGAGTCGGAACTCGTAACTTCGTAAGAGAGTCGAAGGGGAGGGGGAGAGGCCGTCGGCCGAGGCGCGTTTGCCAGACAGTGAGAGCCGAGAGGCGGAGGCCGGAGAGGATGTGAGATCGAGTAGTCGACAGTCGAGACTCAAGAGGCAAGACCGCAAGAGTGAAGAGGCTGAGGAATTGTGAGATCTGGGAGTCTGGGACTGTGAGCGGGCTAGGGCTAGGGCAAAATGGGAGAACTGATATCTGAATGAAGTCAATAGACAATAAGTCATAGATACTTAGATTAGATAGGTAGATAGTAGATAATAATAATATTATAAAATTAATTTTTTTAAGTATTAAGGTTCGGTTATTCGGGTATCCGAATAACCTGTTTTTTGAAAACCGAAACCGTAACCGAATAACGAGTAATAATTCGGATATAACCGAAATTGTAAAAAAAATTGAAAAATCGAAATAATTCGGTTAAAAAAATTCGGTTCGGTTCGGTAATTCGGTTTTATCCGTTTTTTGCTCACTCCTACTTGCTAAAGCATACAAGGATCGAATGGGGGAAAAAGGGGGTTAAATAAGGTGAAACAACCGCTATTGTAAGTAGCGACTAGCATGACTTTTACACTTTTGCTTGTTTTGTCATTTTCATGTCAAATCTATTTGACCGAAAAGAAGTGATGTGTCATAATGTGCTCATTCCCAATGCATGCATGTCTTCAATTAAAATGTCTTAAATTTTGTCCTTGTATTATTGTAGGTGTTTGTATTACTGTAATAGACATAATATTAATATTAAATAAATAACAATAATATTACTAATAATACTAATAATAATAATAATAATAATAATAATAATAATAATAATAATAATAATAAAATAATAATAATAATAACATCAGATTATTATTCATATTAATTATTATAATAATAATAAAAATTATTTTTTTATTAATATTATTGTTGTTGTTGTTCTTATTATTTAAATATTTTTTGTAATATTAATATAATAATAACAATATTAATTATTATAATTATTGTTATTATTATATTGAATTTTAAAAATCAAAATTTTAAAAGGAACAAGCCGTTCCAACTAGGAGCGGTCGATCACTATTCACTTTTTTTATGTTAGCGTACTTTTTACTTTTAGTCATTTGCTCTTTCCCAATGCCCTCCAATATATTTGAATTGAATTTAAGGCTTATTTGTCAAGTACATCCAAACATAATTAATCAAAGTAAAAAAAATCTGACAAAGTAGTTGTAATATAAAACAAAAAAAAATTTAATATATTTTTTATCTATTTATTTGTGATTTATGAGATTTAAAAATTATTAATATATTAATTTTTTTCGTTTTCCTTTCCTAATTTTTTATCTATGTATTCTCGTGTTCCTAATTTTTTCTCCTTCTACTGAATCTCGTTTTTCGTGACCGTCTGAGGCTGGCTGACAAATTGCTGAGGCTAGTTGACAAATTGCTTTTGTATCTCGTGTTCCATGCAAAGCCAGGAGAGCTTGGAGCAGCTGTTGCAAGTTGAAATCAAGTAAAATGCTAATGGCTAATACCCGATTCGTAATAATAATAATAATAATAGTAATAATAAAATTTAATAATAATAATAGTAATAATAAAATTTAATAATAATAATAATAGTAACTATAATAAAATTTAATTAATAGTATTAATAATAATAATAATAAAAAGAATAACAATCTATTATTATTATTACATTAAATTTAATTAATATTATTTATAATTTTATTTATTAAGTCAAATAATTAATATCATTATTATAATAATAGTATTAATACTCTTATTAGTTATTATTAATATTATCAAATTTATTAAATCTAACAATTTATTATTATTAATATTATTTATAATTTTATTTATTAGTTATTAATAATAATATTATTATTAAATTATATTATTATTATAATAATATAATTTATTATAAGTTTAATAAATGAAAGTGACATAGAATTTGGGACAAATTTGATCCTTTAGCCGCTACTAAGAGTAGCGGTTTGGGAGGTAATCATTTAATGTTTTGTACTACTTGAGTGCTTTGACCAAAATAATTTGATTCTACAAACCGTTAATGGTAGTAGCGGCTGTGTTACACTTGGTTGCCACAGCAACCGGTTGTTGTGGATTAGTTCTCTCTCTCTCTCTCTCTCTATATATATATATATATATATATATATATATATATTAGTTCATGGATTTTTATATATATTTATTTTCTGAAAACGAAAAGATGAGTTGGGAATTAAATATTCGCTCTCTCCATTCGAAAAATATGAGCAAACTATAATGAAAATTGATATTTTCACAATACATTTTGATATTTTCACCGTCGTTGTATATCTATAGTGACAAATTTCATATAGAAATATAATTTTATGTTGAGAATTTATCATTTTCTAAATATAATTTAAATTTATTTTAGTACCTTACAAAATTATATAAAGTGATGAGTATTTATATATTTTTTATTTAATGAATCTTAACAAGTAATATTGATATACACATTAAATATACATTTTAATATTCTCATTTTTATAAATGTGTATGTTTATTTTATTTAACTAATCCATTTTATTTTGTTTTGTAATATTTATCTTGGTGATAAAGTAATAGATAATTTTTCAGCAATTAAATATGAAAAATGACTTTTGGAGGATTATCATGATGGAGTTGAGATCAATTTGGAGATAAAGAGATAAAAAGAAAAAGGTATACCAAGTTCAATGTACCTTAGATTAAGTTATAGTTTATTTTTCTCTATAAATATGTCTTTTGTTTTAGGGAGAGGTGAATTAGATATTGTATATTTTATGTATTAGTTTAGGTTAGAAGTAGAAATATGATTAAATTATTTTTTCATTGAACGCTCGTTGGTTGATCCTTAATTAAATGTAGTTTTCTTATTTATTTTAAGTTTGTTATTCTTTTTTTTAATCTTAGTTAATTTATTTAGTTTTAATGTCTATTTAATTTGTTGTATATAGGAATAAGATAAAATTAAATAATTATTCATGATTAAAAAAAATTCATCTTTTGTATTATTTATACTTTTATGTTTAATTGATTTCGCGTTCATGTTTCGTTATTGAAATACATTCGTTTTATAGTTCTTATGTAATTTTAAATTAGTTAAGATATTTTTTTTTATAGATTATTGTTAATATTACTCGAAATTTTTTTGATGGTTTATAGTTAATATTTAAATCTTCATAATTTATGCTTGTCCATGTTAAATTTTAAAGTTACTAAATTATTGGGAAGGGAGATCAAAACCATAGTTAAGTTATAAAGATAAAGAAATTGAATTACTTATTATGTTTATTATTTAATGAATTCAGATTCCTAGATTGCTTCATTATTATTAGTTTTCATATTCTAATTGGTTTAATTATAATTAACCGATTCTCAATCTTTATTTTTAATTCACATTAAATAGATATTAAGGATGTATTAAATATAATCTAGTATCTGTACTTGTTAGTTATTTACAGTTACATATCTTTATCCCATCAAATATATTTATCCCTTACTTTATATACTCCATCTCATTTTTTAAAGATAAAAAAAATATTTTTAGTTATTCTTTGAGAACGGATGGAATACAGGGACTATTTTAATTGTTTTGCCGTCTTGTCAAGAAGATTAGAAGATGAAATGAACTTGTCTTCTAATTTGTCGTCTTTACATTATTTTTTTCATAATTGTCCTTATACTATTTCTTAGATATGCAATTTAGTTTGAACAACTTGTAAAATGAGATAAAAAAAAAAGGTAACATGGCTTTAGGGAAAATGTTGACATGGATATTTGGATGTGCAATCATGTGAGATTAAGATTTTTCATGTCTAATAAATTAGTCCTTAGAAGTATTAATGTTAGTTAATTTGCAATTTAATTAAAATTAAAATTAAAGCAACTAACACGAATAAAAATGAACAAAAAATTTAATTAAATAAAAGTTAGTTAATTAATATAACTAATTCAATAATAATATTAAATTAAGTTATATTAAAGCTGAAATATATTTTAAAATTAAACACAATTAAAACTAAATAATGTATCAAGACTAAATAACTTTCAAGTTAAAGCTAACTGTGATAAATTTAAAAATTACAAAGAACTAAAATAAAGGCTTCATTTTTGTCTTATGTTCATATGATTCATTTTAAAGTGATTTTTGAAACATTAACTAATCAACTTGAATTGAATTGTTAAATTTCATTTTGATAATTAATTAGAGGCCTAATAAGTCATTAAATCTAGATATAGTCACGGGTACATAAGATAAATATGAAAAACTTTACAAATATTTCCTTTCACATTCTTGAGACTCATCATATCCATATCATCATTTTTATTTTTTATTTTTTATTTTTAATGCCAAATCAGTTTTTTATCCCATGTGGCAAGTCCTTGGGATTACATTGTATATTTGAGAAACAGTACAAGTATATTTATGAAAAAAATAATGTACAAGGACGAAATTGAAGCTAATCATAAAGTATAAGGACAATGTTGGTAATTTAGCCTCACCACTCACCAGACATTTCAGCTACGTATATCGTCAGCTGTCCCCCCGTTCAACAAAATAATCAAATCCTCCTCCTAGGCTCCTATTACATTATTAATTCCATGATGTGGTATTTCCTTGTATATCCAGTCTCCATTTCTCTTCGGCTGATATAGATGGATAGATATCAAACTTGAAGGATTGCCGGAAATTGATGAATCAAGTGGAGCTCCGATCAGTCTCTGTTTCTCTCTTTACTCCTTTCATTTAGATTAGGGAGAAACAGAGAAAGCTCCACTTGTATGGTCAAAATTAGGGTACTCTTTTGATTTCATTTCTTTATTATGTTTATGCAATTTCAATTTTCTGACTTGTTTGTCTGAGTAAGCTTTTATTTCGTTTTTAAGTGGTGTTTTGACTTGTTACTTGTTAGCATAATTTTTTGTTAATTTTTTATTTTCTATTTTATGTTTGGATGCTGAATTATAGGTTTTACTTTGGTTTACTTTATCTAATTGTTGTTTAGGTTTTTCAGTAGCTATGGAGTGGTGTGGAAGTACATGATTTTAGGGCAGTGTATACATTGACTTTTGAAGTCAATTTGAGAAATCTGTAAAATTCAAAATCTACGAATTTAGTGCAAATAACTATATTGTAAACCTACTAAAAGAATACTATTAATTACCGTATTTTTTGTTCTTTAAACTTAAACGAATTCATATCAATTTTGAATTATAGGATTTCGCAAATGGACTTCAAAAAATTCAAATTTACCTCTAATTTTGGAAGGGTATATGCTGGAAAGGATGAATATTTATAATGCAAGGTTACTGAAAATGATTGTTTTTCTTTGTTTGCTCTATCTAATGTGATCTTCTATGCATCTTCAGTGGCGAAGCCAGAGATTTTAAGCCAGGGGGTCCGGATTATGCATGTAAAATTCAAATGTATATATAATCATACCGAAGAAAATTCAAAATATATTATGTTTAAATTTAATAGAAATAATAACAAATACAACTAAGATTTGTTGACTGTTGAACCGGTAACAGTAATAGAACGGCGGAGTCTCTTTTTGGACGGTAAAGACGGTAAATCCAACCTGCAAATTCTCATGTTCTGAAAATGTTGGATAATCATTTCATTATCAATGCGCCTAAAAACATCTTTCTCGACATAGCACACCAAACAATCGGTGAGAAAGTCATCTCCCATCTTGTTGCGCAAATCTGTCTTAACAATATTCATCGCAGAAAATACTCGTTCCACACTAGCAGTCGCAACAGGCAAAACTAAAGCCAACTTGATAAGAAGATATACCAAATGAAAAGTAGTGTGAAATCCCACCTCAACCATATTAGTTGCAAGTTCTCCGACATCTTCTAGTTTAGAAAATCTTGCATTTCCTTTCATTTCAAAAATCCACATCTTTAATTGTTCTTTAAGCTCCGTTCGATCATCCATTGAAAAGTCTTGTGGATATAGTTCTGCAAGTCGAACTAACTTTAGAAGACTAAAATTGGAGAACGAATTCTGTTGGATAATCACTTCATTATATATATATATATATATTTAATTTCTTTTTCTTTTTCTTCTCCTTCCTTCTTCCCAGCGCACGCAGAGCTCCCCGGACCCTCCCGCCATTGCCGGATTTCAAGCTGGACCCTCCCACATACCTACTACATACTAATTTTTCTGGCGGCCTGGGGGTCCCTGGACCCCCCCGCTCCGCCCCTATGCATCTTTGTGTGTCTTGAACTTGAGTTTGGATGACTGCGGATGTATTGATGCAGGGAATTTTAGGACATGTTGTTGCTACCATTTTGAGTTTTGGAGATTATACCAAATTTATAGGTTGCAGCTAGGATTCTATGAGTCTGCACTGTATGTGTTGTTACTGATTGTACATGTCACGGCAATAATGGATCATCCAAAATTTCCTTTTTTAGTTTAAAATTTGTGGGATTTCATTGTAATAGTTTTGGTATACGTACTTATCAATAGTAATAATAATTTTTGTTAGACATTAACTTGATGGAGTCCATTATCACTCGTCCAGTCATTGATGAACTTCCGTGCATGGTGTTTTCCAGGTATGTGAACGAGAAAGTATTGGCTGAAGTGGCTTACTTACAATGGAGTCATGCAACTGTGTTGAGCCTCAATGGTCAGCTGATGAACTGTTGATGAAATATCAATACATTTCTGATTTCTTTATTGCACTTGCTTATTTCTCCATCCCGTTAGAGCTGATTTACTTTGTTAAGAAATCTGCAGTATTTCCATATAAGTGGGTTTTTGTCCAGTTCGGTGCTTTTATAGTGCTTTGTGGTGCAACACATCTTATTAGCTTATGGACTTTTAGCATCCATACAAAAACAGTGGCTGCTGTCATGGCCACTGCAAAGATTTTGACGGCTGCAGTGTCATGTGCAACAGCTATTACTCTAGTGCACATCATTCCTGATCTGTTAAGTGTTAAAACTAGGGAGCTATTTTTGAAAAAAAAGGCCGCACAGCTTGATCGAGAAATGGGTCTGATCCTTACACAGGAAGAAACGGGGCAACATGTTAGAATGCTAACTCATGAAATCAGAAGTACTCTTGACAGACATACTATATTAAGAACTACGCTCATTGAGTTGGGTAGGACTTTGGAAGTGGAAGAGTGTGCGCTATGGATGCCAACTCAAACTGGGCTAGAGCTTCAACTTTCATACACTCTTCATTATCAAAGCCCTGTTGGATTTACCGTACCTATACAACTTCCTGTAATCAATCAAGTATTCAGTACCAATCGCGCAGTCAAAATATCTCCTAGTAGTCCACTAGCAAGATTACGACCTCTTGGTAGGAATTACATGTCTGGGGAGGTTGTTGCTGTGCGTGTCCCACTTCTGCATCTATCTAATTTCCAGATAAATAATTGGCCGGAACTTTCAACAAAACGTTATGCTTTGATGGTTTTAATGCTTCCATCTGATAGTGCAAGGCAATGGCATGTTCATGAGACCGAGCTTGTTGAAGTAGTCGCGGATCAGGTTTGGATTTAACTTGCATCTATTTAAATTACTTTGTGTAATTGTATATTATGAGTGTTCCTAGCTTTGATACCCTTGGGTATTCATATTTTATAAAATTGGTAATATCTAGTAAGTTATCAATCAAGGGAGGATGTTTTGGATTGTGATATATGCTATAAAGATATGGGATGCTACAGAAGTAGAGCAGCACAATGAAAATCTCCTTCCTTCAATGTTTGCTTTGCTTTGTTGGTCTTCTCTCATTTCTTTTATGTTTTCTGGTTGCGAAAATTTTAAAGGATTTTTTAAAATTTATTTATTTTTATTAACTATAGATTTTATGAAATTCAAAACTGTTAGAGGTATGTGAGTGATGTGATGACATGGCGAATTTTAAATATTTCTGTATATATTGAGTAGACATTTTGTTGCTAATTTTTAAGATAAAGATTTGCTTAAGAAAACAGGATGGCTTGCAAACATACTCGCAAACTACTAATATTATAGCAGACGTGGTTGATTTTACACTATAATATTGAGAAATAGCCTTTGGGGAGTGCACGTATCAGGTTGATGATGATATTGGACTTCATCTGCTTCAATCTTATATGAAAATATATGCATGCACATTTGCTTGATGCTACTGTATTGATAGTTCTTCTTAGATTGAAACTGAAAAATGGTTTTGACTATTAGTATTTTCTGGGGGTGATAATATGTTACTCCTTCCTTGTTTACCCAGGTGGCTGTTGCACTTTCACATGCTGCAATCTTAGAAGAGTCAATGAGGGCTAGGGATCTTCTTATGGAACAGAATGTTGCACTTGATCTGGCGCGAAGAGAAGCGGAAACAGCTATACGTGCTCGGAATGATTTCTTGGCTGTTATGAACCATGAGATGAGAACTCCTATGCATGCAATTATTGCACTCTCATCTTTGCTACAGGAAACTGACCTGACACCCGAGCAACGTCTGATGGTTGAAACTATACTCAAGAGCAGTAACCCTTTGGCAACACTCATAAATGATGTCTTAGATCTTTCCAGGCTTGAAGACGGTAGCCTTCAACTTGACATTGAAAGTTTTAACCTTCATACACTCTTCAGGGAGGTAAAACATTTCCGTTGATTATTATTTGTACAATTTTTGTGTTATGTATAATGTGCACATCATGGACATACCCATGCCCTGAGATTGCGTCTTCTCGTTTCAGGTCTTTAACTTGATAAAGCCTATTGCAACTGTCAAGAAGTTATTCATTTCCCTAAGTTTGGCATCAGATTTGCCGGAGTATGCCGTTGGTGATGAAAAGCTTCTTATGCAAATTATGTTAAATGTTGTTGGGAATGCTGTTAAATTCTCAAAAGAGGGCAGCATCTTAATATCTGGATTTCTCTCAAAATCGGAGTCTTTAAGAGAGCCTCAAGCTCCTGATTTTTTCCCTGTGCCTACTGATAATAATCACTTTCATTTGCGTGTACAGGTTTGATTCATCTTTACTTGGTTTATATTTTTTCTGCCCGTGAGTGCTTAATACTTGATTCTTATCTTAGTTATTTACTTAGGTTTTTCCTCTCGTGTAGGTAAAAGATTCAGGATCTGGAATTGACCCCCAAGATATTCCCAAGCTATTCACTAAATTTGCACAAGGCCAAGCACTAGAAACTAAAAACTCTGGTGGTAGCGGACTTGGACTTGCAATCTGTAAAAGGTATATATATATATATATATATATATATATATATATATATATATATATATATATATTATATATATATATATATAACCTCTGTAATTAATTTGTGCAATACTCATTTTTGTTTGTGTCATTGATGCATCCTATTTAAAAAGGAAATCTGAAATATCCATTGCTTAATTTTTTTTTGGCCGAAGAAGTATTGGACTAGTTGGAGTTGTTACAATTTTTGTTTTACATTATTATTTTTCCTGGAGTCGGTCATCTGATTCATCTCCACCAAAATAGTGTTGGTGGATATATTGCTATTGATTAATATGCATTTGTATTATACTCCCTTTGTTCCACAGGAAGAGTTCCTTTTGTTAAAAAAAATGTTCCATAAAATAGGTCCTTTTTTTTTATAGTTCTATGAAATGGCACAATATCCTCAAGTTTGCTATCGTAATTTCATTATCATTCCACCGTTCCGAAACTAGTAAGTTATTATTTTTAGGGGTAAACAAAGTACAAATATACGTCCTTAATATTTGCAAATTTTGTTAATTAGATTCTTTTGTGGAACGGAGGGTTCTTTTAACATTTTTTTTAAATGTGCCATCAGATTTGTAAACATTATGGGAGGTGACATTTGGATCAAAAGCGAAGGTCTTGGAAAGGGATCTACTGCTATTTTCATTGTGAAACTTGGAATTGCTGAGCGGTTGAGTGAATCTAAAAAATCTTTGGTACCTTAACTGCCAGCATCTCACGGGCGGACAAATTTTCCGGGACTAAGTTCTAGTCATGGATGATAATGGGTTAGCAATGCATCTCAATTCTGATCTTCCCCCTTCTTTCCTGTCTTAAGGTGTGATGTCAGCATCTCAACTGTCCACTTATTTGTGTTATAAGCTATCTGGGTTAAAGACAAAGTTCAACCCATAATGTTGGCAAAAAAAGGTGGGGATGTTGTAAAACATGTTGATATTATGGGAACTGTTATGAATCAGAAACTAAATTAACAATGAATAGTAGATTGAGGTGATAGTGGAGAGGGAGGAGGTTTGACTAACAAGAAACTTTGGCAACACGATGAAGTTTCTTAAGTTTATGGAGTAATTTTTTCCTAGAATCCCTATGAGGACTATTCCAACTTTAGTATTGTATACGAGGGTTCATTTTTCTCTATTGGTACCTGGTATTTTGCTAGTTTCTTTACTTATTTTCTTCTGATAATTGATAATTATATATGGCTTTGTTAGAAGATATGGTTCCTATAATTGTAGTTAATCTTATTCCATAATTAGTGTGTACACATTGTTGTAAATTAGGGATGCCCATAACTATAAATTAGGGATTGCTATACTTGTAATTATATTCCAAAACCTCTGTTTCTTCTACATGGTATCAAAACCTCGTTCCTTATCAGAAAACTAGTCTATTATTTTCTTTTCTCGCTGCCAACCTTATTTTTTTTTATCAAAAAACTGGTTGAACAAATCTGTAGGAAGAAATTGAGATTATAATTAGGATACCCAGTGTTGACGACCATCACAGAGGTTTTGGACCTGTGACCCACCACTTCACGCGTCCTCACGTGCCACCTCATTCGCGGTGTGCCGAAGCCACGCGCCACCTTCATTCGGCATGTGGGACTTTTTCGACGAGTGTCTGCCTACGCAACCACTTCCATGGTGTTCGTCTCTCTCTCCTCTTGCTGTCTACAATAGTCTTGAGGTGTTTGGTTTTGGTTTATCCAATTTTTCCCTTTCAGTTGTGTTGAGGCTTGGTTTTTGGGTCGGTCGATTCGGAGGGGCCCTGTCCACGTGGAGGGTTTTCCCCATATAGGAGTATATTTTAATTGGAAGTTGTTGATACTACAGAATCTCAGTTCTAATTCTGTTTTATTTCCTATTTTTATGGGAACAGTTAGGATTGAATCCGACTTCCAATTTTTGAGGAGATTGACTTTCATCCTAGTATGATAACTACCATGCTAAAGAGTTCTATTCCAATTCGGGGATGACTTATGTGAGGTGTGATCACTATAAATACAAGTGTATACTATGCTATAAGCCTCCATTGTTAACATATTTTCAGTCTGTACTTATTCTCACACCGGAGCTATCCCCCGGCGGCTCAGACTGTCAAGTTCCTACGTGTGACTCCGTTTCTGTGCATGATTTGACGCGTTGTTGGTGATTGGACGTGTGGACGAATCTTGGTGTAACATTAGCGCTATAAAGAGGGCCTTTGGTGCTAGTCAATTCTCTCCATCACCTAGAGTTTTAACATGAGTTATGGCGACACGTAAGGCAAACACAGTTTTAGGACGGGAATTCTCGGCCAACCTCTCTGCTCAACCCAGGGATTCGGTCAAAAACAGGTTGGGACCCTCCAATCGTCTCATACAGGCTCGGGCTTAACAGTCACTTTGTGGGTCCAGCGAAGGCTAGGACGACCCCAATCTGATGACAATTATTCTCGGCCAGTCAGAAATCCCCAGGTTACGTGCCGAGGATACTCAATTATGGACACGCATTTAGGGAGATCAAAATTCGAAGAAAGGCGGTCGAGACAAGAGAGTTGATTATGTCCAAAAAAATGCAGGAGAATAAGGATGCTATGGAGGCCCCGCGTCTTCAACAAAAGGAGTTGGACGCCCAATTGGCTGTGTTGGTGGGCGAATAGGAAGTTTCTTCAAGTCCTCATCGTTGTCGAGAAGCCACGCCAAAGGCCGGTCCAGGACACATCGTTCGGACGGCTCTTGGTGCAACAAGAGCAGGCGAAGAAGCCGTTATCGGGAAGGCAGCGGCTTCTCCGGAACACACTTGGGGTCGACGAAAGCCATCCCCCCCGGAAGGAGGAATCCGACCACCTCGTACGAAAAGTAGCCGAATTGGAGCAGATCAAGCTGGTGGCGGTCAACAAGAAAAGGAGGCACCGGTTGACCTGACATCACCCTTTATTCCGAAAATTGATCGGGTTCGGGCCGATCCCACTAAGAAGGTTCCGCATCTGGAGAGTTACGATGGCACTGGCGATCCTTATGACCATACCCAAGCATATGATTGGCTCATGAGGTTTTATGATCATCCCGATGCTGCTAAGTTCTAGATGTTCGTTACCACGCTGAAGAAGGAAGCCCGACAATAGATGACGTCGCAGCCGCCGAACTCTATCGCGTCGTGGAAAGAACTTTGTGATAGGTTCCATAGTCGGTTCGGGAGTAACAAGAGGAAAGGAAGCCAACGGCTTCCCGGATGCATATAAAACAGTATTCGAATGAGACTGTGAGCCAATATGTGAAAAGGTTCCGAGAGGTGGTTGGTAGGGTGACAGATTTGAATGGCCCACAGGCCTTCAGATATTTTACCACTGGGTTGGATGTGGTGAGGTCGAAGAAACTAGTGAAAGATATGATGTATGATTCCTTCGACTTGTTTGAGGTATACGATCGGGCGGAGAATTTTATCGCCATTGAGGAGGCTATGGGGAGTTCGAAGTCGGGTGCACATGCCCAGGACAAACTAAGGGATTGAGACAGAAATAACAATAACAGATCGAAGGCACCGTCGAATAATTTTTTTAATAATGGAGGGTCTGGAGGAGGTAGACCACCTTTCCCGAATCGGAGCGTCAACATGGTCTTCACTCCCTTCAACACAGATCGGGCAAAGATATTAGAGGATATCCAGAGAAAACCATACTTTGAACCATGCCCGGCCAACGCTCGACAATGGAAAGGAAACCATAATCAGTATTGTGACTATCATTAGTCTTCAGGCCACTCCACGGAAGACTATCGACGTCTGAAGAATCTGATTGAAAAGAACGTACAGAATGGCGAGCTGATCCAATACGTTGCAAGCAGAGGGAATCTGAGGAAGGAGCTAGAGGCAGCTAACCAGGAGCAACTAAGGAATCAACAGTCTGAGTTAAACCCACCTCCTCGGAATGTTGTAGACGTCATCACTGGGGGTTCGGTTGGACGGGTAATTGGGAAGAAGTGTCGAGGATTCAGTGTTTACGGTGTCTGCACAACCTGCCAGGAAGGATCAGGCTTATCCTGGCACGATTATCTCTTTTACAGATGATGACTATCCAACCGAGGCAGTAGATCCGCACGAGGGCGTGCTAGTGATCACGGCCTAGGTCGGGTCGACATACGTACGAAGAATAATGATTGACAACGGATCCTCGGTTGACATCTTCTGTAGTCATGCATATCAGAGATCGGACTTATACGGACAGAAGATGAAAGTGGGCCAGGAGGCCCCTCTATATAGGTTCAGTAACGACTCGGTACATGTGATTGGGACCATAGAGTTGCCTGTTGTCTTCGGTACGGCTCCCCAGCAGGTAGACGCGAACGTCAGATTTTTTGTGGTGCAATTAGACTCTGCATACAATGCCATCTTGGGTTGACCGACGCTAGCAGCTTTACAAGAAGTAATTTTTATTCCTCACTTCAAGCTGAAATTCTCTACCCCGAACGAAGTTTGAGAGGTTAAGGGAGATCTGGATATTGCTCGGAGATGCTATCGTAACACTCTGATCTCTTTGGGGGTCGGGGTCAGTAAGCAGAGGCAGACGATGGCGATTGAGGTAGAATCGTTCACTGAAGGTAGTACTGAACCCCTTGCCTTGCCAGTCGAAGAGACGGAAGACGTAGAGTTGATACCGGGTAATAAGGACAAAATTGTAAAGATTGGTTCAGGCTTGGGAGAACCCCTTCAGACGGGGCTTATTGAGTTGTTGCGGGTATATGCAGACATTTTTGCACGAGTGCCAAGTGATATGCCAGGTATAAATGAGTCGGTAGCTGTGCATAAGTTGTGTGGATCCTACTCGGAAACCTGTTCGGCAGAAGAGGAGGATTTTTGCTCCCGAGCGACAGAAAATTATTGATGATGGGGTGGCCAAACCATTGGCGGCTGACTTTATATTTGAAATTGATTATCCAGAGTGGTTGGCTAACGTCGTGCTGGTCAGAAAGCAGAACGGATCTGTATTGACTATACATATTTGAATAAAGCGTGTCCGAAAGACTTCTACCCACCTCCACATATTGATCAGTTAATTGACGCTACTTCGGAGTTCGTTCTGCTAAGTTTTATGATGCCTTTCCGGGATATAATTAGATTTCAATGTGCAAGGAAGATATCCCGAAGACGACTTTCATTACTCGTCGCAAGAAAATGATGTTCGGGCTACTTAATGCAGGGGCAACTTACCAACGGATGATGAATAATGTGTTCAGGAGGCAGCTTGGGCAAGTATGGAGGTCTATGTAGATGACATGCTCCTTAAAAGTATGTCGGGTCGGGATCATTTGGACGACTTAGATGACTACTTTCTGACTATCCGAAACCACACCATCCGCCTGAATCCTACCACGTGCACTTTCGGCCTCGATTCGAGGAAGTTTTTAGGATATCTGGTGAGCAAGTGAGAGATTGAGGCTAATCTGGAGAAGATCAAGGCCATATTAAACATGAAGTCACCCCAAACTTTCAAGGATGTACATCGTCTGACGTGTCGGATTGCAGCATTAAGGAGATTTATGTCTAAATCGGCAAGGCGTTGCCTTTCGTTCTTTAACACTTTGAAGGGGTCGAAAAATGAAAAGACGTTTCAGTGGACTTCAAGTGTGAAGATGCGTTCTGAGGAATCAAAGAATTTTGTCTTCGGCACCATTGCTGATGAAGCTGATCCCTTCTAAACCTATCTCTATTTGGCAGCAAGTTCGTTTGCAGTGGGGGCGATTTTGGTGCGAGAGGCGGGAGGGAAACAGTTCCCTGTCTATTATGTCAGTCATGCACTTCGGGATGCGGAGACAAGGTATCCAAACCTGGAAAAGTTTGCCTATACATTGATAGTGACTAGCAGGAAGCTTTGGCAATATTTCCAGGGTCGATTGGTGGTGGTGTACACGGATCAACTCTTGAAGAAGGTTTTGCATAAGATCGATGTCTCGGGACGACTGACTTGTTGGGCAATGGAGCTGACTCAATTTGCTTTGGAGTATCATCCCCGGACGACTATAAAGGGTCATGTCTTAGCCAACTTGTCGTGGAGTGTTTGTTCTCAGAGTCGGACTCTTCAGATCAACCAATTGCAATTGTGGGATCAGTCACGGACGTTTCAACCAATTCAGAATTCGTGGACTCTTTATATGGATGGATCTTCAACTATGGACGCTAGTGGGGTTGGTGTAATTCTGACGAGTCCAGAAGGGTTAAGGTTCAGCAGGCTATCCATTTTCGATTCAAGGCAACCAACAATGAAGCGGAATATGAGGCGAGATTGGCTTGGTCGAGATTGGCTCGAAGCTTGGAGGTTCAACAACTGATCATCTTTAGTGATTCCCAGTTGGTAGTCAATCAGATTTCTGGAGAATAACAAAGTACTTTGCCGAGGTCAAGGATCGGCTCCACTACTTTAGCTCTTTTACTTTTCAAGGGGTAGATCGTTCAGACGACACAGTGGTCTATGCTTTAGCCAGGTTGGCCACGACAGATGCAAGCTCTCTTAGTGGATCGGTGTACTTGGAGGTCTTGGACACCCCAAGTGTTCAGAGGATAGAGCTACTTGTGATAGAAAGATCGGACTGTTGGCTTAAACCTTATATAGAATATTTAAGTGAAGGTGTTCTACCTTCGGATTGAATGCTGGCGAAGAAGATAAAACACAGGAGTTCGAATTTTATCTTAATTGATGGGGATTTGTATTGTCGTGCATTCTCTTCACCTTTACTGAAGTGTTTGGTTCCTTCCGAAGCGGCTTACGTACTTAATGAAGGGATTTGCGACGATCACATGGGGGCTAAGGCTTGGCGTATAAGGTGATCTGGCAGGGGTATTATTGGCCAACGATGTTTCAAGAAGCTAAGGAGTATGTTAAGAAGTGTCCAAAGTGTCGGTTGAACAACCTTGTTCCGCATCAACCGCCCGAGGAGTTGTCCTCAGTCTTGTCCCCGATTGCATTCGCTGTTTGGGAATTAACATCTTGGGGCCATTACCGAAGGCCAAAGGCCAGGTAAGCTTTGTGATAGTGATAGTGATAGTGGTGATTGACTATATAACCAAATGGGTGGAGGCTAAACCTCTTCGGGCTATTACAGAGCAGGAATGTTTGAAGTTTTTTAAGGAGTGTGGTATTTTGGTTCAGCATCCCCAGGGTTTTGGTTTTTGATAACGGGCGACAGTTTGTGGGTAAGTTTGAGGGGTTCTTAGCCATACTTAAATATACAACACCGAAGAACGTTAGTGGCACATTCTCAGTTAAATGGGTAAGTTGAGGGTAACGAATCGAACCCTGTTAATGGCATTAAAAGGAGGTTGGACGAAGCTAAAGGTTGATGGTCGGAAGAGTTGCTTAGTGTTTTATGGGCCTATCAGACTACTCTGAGAATAACGATGGGAGACTTACCGTTTCAGATTAGCTTATGGACTGATGCCTTAGTTCCGGTGGAAATTGGGTCGCCTTCTTTCCTCAATCAGTTCAAGGAGTTATACAACGATGAAGGGCTTTGGCTTAACCTAGATTTGTTAGAGGAAGTTCTGGAGTCAGCATTGGTGAGGTTGGCAGTTTACCAGCGAAGAACAACTCGACATTACAATCGGGGAGTTTAGTAAAGGAGATTTGAGGTTGGAGACTTAGTTCTTTAGAAGGTGGAGACATCTGCACCCCTAAACGTTGGGAAGTTAATGCCTAATTGGGAAGGCCCTTACGAAAGTGATCGAGGTCCCGAAGCTAGGTACTTATCGGTTTCGAGCGATGGATGGAAAGGAGATTAAGAATACTTGGCATGCCGATCGGCTTAGAAGATATTGTCAGTGATTTGTATGTTTTCTTTTTGCAGTTATGTAATTAAATCAGTTTATCAATAAAGTGGAATTCGGTTTGGTGACTCATATTTGCAAAGAATAAATTTCATTCATTTTTCATTATATGTACAAGGATAGTTCTTTACATAAAAAAAACAACAACAAAAAACGGCGAAGGGCCGTATTGGTCTTCAGGCGTCGTCCTCTTTCGGCGGAGTCGAGAATTTTGGGCCGAGGCCGGATGCCCGCATCCTCTCCTTCATTCATTCCTTTGCATCCGGTAGCCCTCGCTAACAGACGATGTCTTCGGTCAGCTCAGAGGACTTATTGTATTCGAAAATAACCTAGTGGCGAAGGGCTTCGGTCAGATGGCCCTCCCGTATGACTCGGTCGTAATCCATTTCCAACCTATTGCCCGCCTCCACCAGGTTCCTCAATTTGTTGTGCATGTCTTTGGCATGACTCTGAAAGTCGTATGCAGCTTTTAGAGAGCTTCAACCAGTCTCTTTCAGCTAGAAGGAGATTCCTTTGCCCATCAAGTTCGGAGTACTTGTCCTTGATGGTGGTTAACTCCATGAGCTCTTCGGCGTGAAAAACAGAGTTGGCGTGTTGACTCTGCTCGGATACCAGATCGGCTCTGGCTCACTCAAGCAGGGATTGGAGGTGTTCGATCTCATTCTCAAGCTCTTTCTCCCTGGCGTGAGTTTCGGCTAGATGGCGAAGGTATCGGGACGAGGTAGCCGAAGCCTGAAACACGAGCTATTGGTCATTAGTGCAAAGATAATGATTTATTGAAATGGGGTGAGTATGTTCAAACTTACCCGACCCTGGTAGATGACGCTCTGGGCAGTCCTTGAATCTCTCTTCATCTAGGGGAAGGGAGAAGAGTTCGTGGAGAGCGAAAGGATAATTTTCATGTTCTTTTGGCCATAAGGTCAAGGTGGAGAAGACTTTGGTGGATGGCTGTTGCGATGTGGATGGAGAGGAGGATGGATTCTGGAGGTGGCTTTGTTGGGGTTTAATGTGGGGTCTTTTTTGAGTGGTTCGGGCTGGGGTTGTTTGTTCCTGTTCGTTGTGGGGGTTCGGGGAAAACTTGTCGTGGCGGTTCGGTGTCGATGGTTTGTGGGTTGTGGTTTTGGTGGGGACGCTTGGTTGGGGGTTTTTCTTTGCCTCAGCTGTTTTTTTTTGAACAAGGTCTTCGTTCGGCAAGGTCAGTTCTGTAGCATCTTTATCGATTAGGGGTCTGGGGGCATCGGTATGGATGAAATGGTTATGCTAGTATAGGGCCTTCGAGTTCTGAGGGAATTGTGGAGGAGGTGTCGGGGAGGGTTCGGGTGATCGATCCTTTTGAGGGGAGTTTTGTTGAGGGTTCAGTAGTTGGATGAGAGGGGGTTTCGGTTATCGAAGCTTCTTGGGATGGTTTGCGACCTCAATGACGGCCACATGTTTGATGAGGTTCACTGCGAAATTTAACAAAGGTTTGTGAAGATGATGCGATATGATAATATACATATATATTTGTTTGTTATGCACAAAATATGGATGTTGGGAGGGAGACTTACATTTGTGGTCGTAAAGCCACGTTTGGTCGAAAAGTAGACCATCGACCATTTTTAGTATTCGACTACGGAAGGCTTGAAAGTCGTTTACCCGGTCTTTGGGGAAGGCGTCGACCCCAACAATAGGTATAGGGTCGGACCAACTTGGAAGTTGGGCGAGTTC